>JAVGWX010000006.1:80823164-80828164 GCA_036924085.1 Ariolimax columbianus
GAGGATTAGGGTCATTGCTTGGAGGAGGAGGATTAGGGTCACTGCTTGGAGGAGGAGGATCAGGGTCACTGCTTGGAGGAGGAGGATTAGGGTCACTGCTTGGAGGAGGATTAGGGTCACTGGAGGAGGAGGAGGATTAGGGTCACTGCTTGGAGGAGGAGGATTAGGGTCACTGCTTAAAGGAGGAGGATCAGGGTCACTGCTTGGAGGAGGATCAGGGTCACTGCTTGGAGGAGGATCAGGGTCACTGCTTGGAGGAGGAGGATCAGGATCACTGCTTGGAGGAGGAGGAGGATTAGGGTCACTGCTTGGAGGAGGAGGATCAGGGTCACTGCTTGGAGGAGGAGGAGGATCAGGGTCACTGCTTGGAGGATCAGGGTCATTGCTTGGAAGAGGAGGATCAAGGTCACTGCTTGGAGCAGGATTAGGGTCACTGCTTGGAGGAGGATCAGGGTCACTGCTTGGAGGAGGATCAGGGTCACTGCTTGGAGGAGGATTAGGGTCACTGCTTGGAGGAGGATTAGGATCACTGCTTGGAGGAGGAGGATTAGGGTCACTGCTTGGAGGAGGAGGATCAGGGTCACTGCTTGGAGGAGGAGGATTAGGGTCACTGCTTGGAAGAGGAGGATCAGGGTCACTGCCTGGAGGATCAGGGTCACTACTTGGAGGAGGAGGATCAGGGTCACTGCTTGGAGGAGGAGGAGGATCAGGGTCACTGCTTGGAGGAGGATTAGGGTCACTGCTTGGAGGAGGATAAGGGTCACTGCTTGGAGGATCAGGGTCACTACTTGGAGGAGAAGGATCAGGGTCACTGCTTGGAGGAGGATTAGGGTCACTGCTTGGAGGAGGAGGATCAGGGTCACTATTTGGAGGAGGAGGATCAGGGTCACTGCTTGGAGGAGGAGGATCAGGGTCACTGCTTGGAGGAGGATTAGGGTCACTGTTTGGAGGAGGAGGATCAGGGTCACTGCTTGGAGGAGGATTAGGGTCACTGTTTGGAGGAGGAGGATCAGGTCACTGCTTGGAGGAGGATTAGGGTCACTGCTTGGAAGAGGATTAGGGTCACTGCTTGGAGGAGGATTAGGGTCACTGCTTGGAGGAGGAGGATCAGGGTCACTGCTTGGAGGAGAAGGATCAGGGTCACTGCTTGGAGAAGGATTAGGGTCACTGTTTGGAGGAGGAGGATTAGGGTCACTGCTTGGAGGAGGATTAGGGTCACTGCTTGGAGGAGGATTAGGGTCACTGCTTGGAGGAGGATTAGGGTCACTGCTTGGAGGAGGATTAGGGTCACTGCTTGGAGGAGGATTAGGGTCACTGCTTGGAGGAGGATTAGGGTCACTGCTTGGAGGAGGAGGATTAGGGTCACTTGGAGGAGGATTAGGGTCACTGCTTGGAGGAGGATTAGGGTCACTGCTTGGAGGAGGAGGATCAGGGTCACTGCTTGGAGGAGGAGGATTAGGGTCACTGCTTGGAGGAGGAGGATTAGGGTCACTGCTTGGAGGAGGAGGATTAGGGTCACTGCTTGGAGGAGGAGGATCAGGGTCACTGCTTGGAGGAGGATCAGGGTCACTGCTTGGAGGAGGGTCAGGGTCACTGCTTGGAGGAGGAGGATCAGGGTCACTGCTTGGAGGAGGATCAGGGTCACTGCTTGGAGGAGGATTAGGGTCACTGCTTGGAGGAAGATTAGGGTCACTTCTTTGAGGAGGATTAGGGTCACTGCTTGGAGGAGGATTAGGGTCACTGCTTGGAGGAGGATCAGGGTCACTGCTTGGAGGAGGATTAGTGTCACTGCTTGGAGGAGGATTAGGGTCACTGCTTGGATGAGGATTAGGGTCACTGCTTGGAGGAGGATTAGGGTCACTGCTTGGAGGAGGAGGATTAGGTTCACTTGGAGGAGGATTAGGGTCACTGCTTGGAGGAGGATTAGGGTCACTGCTTGGAGGAGGAGGATCAGGGTCACTGCTTGGAGGAGGAGGATTAGGGTCACTGCTTGGAGGAGGAGGATTAGGGTCACTGCTTGGAGGAGGAGGATCAGGGTCACTGCTTGGAGGAGGATCATGGTCACTGCTTGGAGGAGGATCAGGGTCACTGCTTGGAGGAGGAGGATCAGGGTCACTGCTTGGAGGAGGATCAGGGTCACTGCTTGGAGGAGGATTAGGGTCACTGCTTGGAGGAGGATTAGGGTCACTGCTTGGAGGAGGATTAGGGTCACTGCTTGGAGGAGGATTAGGGTCACTGCTTGGAGGAGGATCAGGGTCACTGCTTGGAGGAGGATTAGGGTCACAGCTTGGAGAAGGATTAGGGTCATTGCTTGGAGGAGGATTAGGGTCACTGCTTGGAGGAGGATTAGGGTCACTGCTAGGAGGAGGAGGATTAGGGTCACTTGGAGGAGGATTAGGGTCACTGCTTGGAGGAGGATTAGGGTCACTGCTTGGAGGAGGATTAGGGTCACTGCTTGGAGGAGGATTAGGGTCACTGCTAGGAGGAGGAGGATTAGGGTCACTTGGAGGAGGATTAGGGTCACTGCTTGGAGGAGGATTAGGGTCACTGCTTGGAGGAGGATCAGGGTCACTGCTTGGAGGAGGAGGATTAGGGTCACTGCTTGGAGGAGGAGGAATAGGGTCACTGCTTGGAGGAGGAGGATCAGGGTCACTGCTTGGAGGAGGATCAGTGTCACTGCTTGGAGGAGGATCATGGTCACTGCTTGGAGGAGGAGGATCAGGGTCACTGCTTGGAGGAGGATCAGGGTCACTGCTTGGAGGAGGATTAGGGTCACTGCTTAGAGGAGGATTAGGGTCAATGCTTGGAGGAGGATTAGGGTCACTGCTTGGAGGAGGATTAGGGTCACTGCTTGGAGGAGGATCAGGGTCACTGCTTGGAGGAGGATTAGGGTCACTGCTTGGAGGAGGATTAGGGTCACTGCTTGGAGGAGGAGGAGAATTAGGGTGACTACTTGGAGGAGGATTAGGGTGACTACTTGGAGGAGGATCAGATCCCCTGCTTGGAGGAGGATTAGGGTCACTGCTTGGAGGAGGATTAGGGTCACTGCTTGGAGGAGGATTAGGGTCACTGCTTGGAGAAGGATTAGGGTCACTGGAGGAGGAGGATTAGGGTCACTGCTTGGAGGAGGAGGAGGATTAGGGTCACTGCTTGGAGGAGGATCATGGTCACTGCTTGGAGGAGGAGGATTAGGGTCACTGCTTGGAGGAGGATTAGGGTCACTGCTTGGAGGAGGAGGATCAGGGTCACTGCTTGGAGGAGGAGGATTAGGGTCACTGCTTTGAGGAGGATTAGGGTCACTGCTTGGAGGAGGAGAATTAGGGTCACTGCTTGGAGGAGGATTAGGGTCACTGCTTGGAGGAGGATTAGGGTCACTGTTTGGAGGAGGATTAGGGTCACTGCTTGGAGGAGGATTAGGGTCACTGCTTGGAGGAGGATCAGGGTCACTGCTTGGAGGAGGATTAGGGTCACTGCTTGGAAGAGGATCAGGGTCACTGCTTGGAGGAGGAGGATCAGGGTCACTGCTTGGAGGAGGAGGATCAGGGTCACTGGAGGAGGAGGAGGATCAATGTCACTGCTTGGAGGAGGAGGATCAGGGTCACTGGAGGAGGATCAGGGTATTAACTCAACAAACTTAACTTCTTTATACTGATTTATAAGACTCTGCACACCACCAGTGTCTTTTACATTCACTTGATCTAAAAATAACTTCACACATACAAATTGTTCTTGAGTGCGTTAATTGACCCTGCCTCCACTGTTTCCTGTATCAATGCATTCACTCCTCTTCTACCCTACAGTGTAGAGTCTTCTACCTTACTTAGTCACTCCTCTTCTACCCTGGGATAGAAGAGGAGTGACTAAGTAAGTTAGGTAGAAGACTCTACACCACAGTGTAGAAGAGGAGTGACTAAGTAAGTAAGGTAGAAGACTCTACACCACAGTGTAGAAGAGGAGCGACTAAGTTAGTATTATACAGTTTGAGAAATTTCTTTAATACTCCATTGTGCTTGTCCATCATGGCGAAAGGAAACTGATTCAATCCTCAGCCATAAGATGCTTCAGTTTAACCAACTGTAAATGGGAACCTGACTTAGTTAGGGAAGGCAAGGACACGCCACCTCACGAAAATCTGAGACCAAGTACAGTGAAGCCTCTAACACTTCCTTCCTGACAGCAGTTTATGATATTAGACTTACCTATACATGCTCTTCATAGCACAAGATATGCTGCCTGCCAAAGACGGATGTGTTGGACCGAAAGGTGCAAATATTGCAGTCAAACGGTAAACTAGTGACACAATGCATTTCGTTCTCCGGAATACATCCTGCTACTTGCAAAAGCCCTGTTCAGGGCTTGGTAGCTGGAGATTGAGGACGAACGCAGAAGAAGAAGAAGAAGAGGAAGAAGATATACTGAACTAACTGATGCTCAGGGGAGTTTTACTATCCGCTCATGCCGGAACGTGAAATAGTTCTGCAAACTCACCAACTAGGTGGGGGTTGATAATGAATACTGTTTGGAAGCGAAGCAAAGACACTCATTAAACGATCGATGAGGACAGAATGGAGAGACCAGCACAAAGAATACAAGCCATAAAATGACAGCATTGACAAACTTGGCAGAGAGAGAGGCAGACAAAGATCTTCAGATTCAGAACGTAACATTGCAGAATCAAGGCCCTCCTCAGGAGAAAGAGTTTTAGAGACTCTACCACGAGCGATTGCGGAGCACCCATTCAAACACCAGAACGGGATCAAGATGCTGAGCAGCACATGAGCTGCAGTGGTTAGCCACCCATAGCTGACTGCTAGCGTCAGGGCCAGCGAACCATAGCTGCCAAGACCCTTCTACACCTCCACGTGGTGATCCTAGATAACAAGCTGTAAACTACGACACAACGCATTCTGTTCTCTGGACTACATTCTGCTACTTAAGCCCTTTCAGGGTTTGGTAGCGGGAGATTGAGAACGAACGAAGAAGAAAACACCAGAACATAT